>ML104810.1:194285-206772 GCA_003697995.1 Taxidea taxus jeffersonii
TCCGCAGCCGACTTCCCCGCTCTAATACCTGTGAGCTCTGCGACACTCAGACACCCCCGATCCTTCTGTGACCCCGTGGGACCTGAGTCCACGCTGTCCCCACGAGGTCTTCACCCCAGTTTAGCTTCTGGAGCGATGTCCCTCCGTGGAGCCGACTTTTAAAAGTTCTGATTTTGTGCTCCGCCGCTTGCCGGGAGCCGGCCCCTCCCCCTGGGGTCTATCTTCCCTTCGTGTTGGATTCACTTCTCCGCTGGTCCTACCTTTCAGAAAGTGGTCGATTTTCTGTTCCTAGAATTGTTGTTTTTCTTCTCTTCGATCTCCTGTTGGATTTGTAGGTGTTCGGAATGGTCTGATAGGCTATCTAGCTGATCTCCTGCTGGCTGATGTCGTCTCAGCCTCCTACTTCTCCGCCATCTTGACTCCCCCATCAGCATATAAGAGTTTTAAAGGAAATTTAGTGTTGTGTCATGTGCCAGGGTGCTCTTTAGAATCTGACATTGTTAGACAAGCCCATTTCTGTTGAAATGACAGAGAGGGCTTCAGAACCTGTCTCTAAGGGAGGCCTCAGACAGACGGTTTGATTGGATAAGATAAATGGCTTGAGGAACAGAGGTGATTTGTCCTGAAACCTTCTGTATATGGCCAGTGCACCACAATTTTATTTGTTTAAATGGTTTGGGTGTGTTAAGGGTAATTTACATGAATACTTTCCCATTGCCCTTTGTTTCCTTCAGGGCATACTAACTACTTCATCCCCTGCTTTCATAGTATCCAATGTATATTCCATGCTTGAAGGCTCACTGTATCTTCAGATCAGGCCCTCATTATTTAATCCAAAGGATATTTTGCTAAAGGTTGAAATTAGTCTAAATTGAAATAAAACATTAGTGGTTACATTGCATATCATTAATTTTCCTTTCTTAAAACAATTGCATCTTAACAGATACCTCTAGGGCACTATTGGAGAAGATTGCCTGATATGTAAATTTTAGGCACTGTACTAAAGCCATAGAAATAGATAAAGATCAGGAATTAAAAAATAATAAATTCTGCTAAGCACTTATTTGTATTATACAATTATCCCTCACTATTTCCCTATCATAGAATATTATTTCTTGAAAATATAGCCCTTAATACAAATCTACAATATATTAGAGATCGCTTTCAATAAAGATTTAATTATGCTTTTTAAAAAATACATACTTATTTATTTGAGAGAGAGAGAGTGAGAGAGAGAGCAGGGCTGGGGGGCAAAGGGGGAGGGTAGAAGGAGAGAGAGCGAATCTCAAGTAGACTCCCTCCTGCCTCCTGAACACAGAAGCTGACATGGGGCTTGATCTAACAACCTGAAATCATGACCTGAGCTGAAATCAAGAGTTGGATGCTCAACCAACTGAGCCACCCAGGTGCCCCAGATTTAATTATGCTCTTAGAACACAGAAATGAGTTGTTTTTTGTTTTTTGTTTTTTGTTTTTTTTGGTTAAGGTCAAAAAGATATATTGCATCTCTATTTCAGTGTCCTGATCACTAAAGTAACTTTCTTTTTCAGAAATCAAATTTGCTGCTTATCATTTCAGCTTGAAAGTACATCCTAAAAAAGCTTTTAATTTTAAATGTTTAAGTTTTTCTATGAACTTAATAACTTATTATATTCACAAGGCAATTATAAGCCTCTTGTGCATTTTCTTGTGTCATGTGTTATTTTTTGTTAAATAATCAGGCTATTTGAGAATTTCACAACATTAACTAGTTTTTTTTTTTTTTTTTTTTTTTTTTTTTTTTTATATATTTTCAATTTTTTATTATTTTTCAATATTTTCTTTTTTTTTTTTTTTTTTTTTTTTTTTTTTTTTAACAATGGTACACTGACACCTCTTCACTCTCGTTTCTTTCAGCAGGCACATAATATATGGAAATGTACTGAGTGGGTTTTCTTTTTGTTGCTGTTTTTCCTTAAAAAAAATTTTTTTTAAGATATTATTTATTTATTTGTCAGAGAGAGCAGGAGCAAGCACAGGCAGACAGAGTGGCAGGCAGAGGCAGAGGGAGAAGCAGGCTCCCTGCTGAGCAAGGAGCCGGATGTGGGACTCAATCCCAGGACGCTGGGATCATGACCTGAGCCGAAGGCAGCCGCTTAACCAACTGAGCCACCCAGGCGTCCCTCCTTTAAAGATTTTTTAAATTAAGTAATTAATTTATTTATTTATCAGGGAGAGACTACAAGTGGAGAGAGCAGCAGGCAGAAGGAGAAGTAAGTCCCAGCTAAGCAAAGAGCCCGATGTGGGACTTGATCCCAGAACCCTGGGATCATGACCTGCGTCGAAGGCAGATGCTTAACCAACTGGGTCACCCCAGCATTGCTATTGAGTGAGTCTTTTATGCTGAAGAGGAAATGGATAAGAGAACATCTATACATATCAGCCAAGGGAAAGTAAGAAGAATGTGAAACAGAGCAATCAAACCATTGATTATCTATAGGAGTCAAGTTCCACTGTCAACTTTCAAAGCTTTGAATAGGTCATGGAGGATGACAGACTCAACAATTAAGGTTGTAGAAGTTCAACCTGCAATTTTTAAGATATACATCATGCTGACAGGTTCACTTCCACAGGTAGAACTGTGGTTCAGAATTCAATAAGCCCTTACCTGAAGTAAAAGTACTAGATTTGGAATGCCTTGTTGTAACATTTAATGGTAATCCCATTTAGGAAATAATTATTGAATATCTACTCTGTATAGGATAGGATAGAAAGGAATAAAATAAACAAGAACAATAAAAACAACTTCAGCCAATTGATTTTCCTTATGGTAGAAATAAAAACATAAAATTATAATTAAGTTCATTTTAAAATAGAGCAGGATAAAGGCAGAGAAAAGAGTAAATAAAAGCCTTTGGGATACAGGGAATACAAGGGGAAGGGGAAAAATATTTCAGAAACTGTGCTTTTAGTTCAGATTTTTCAAGTCAAACATTAATTGGTTGATATTATAGGTATTTTAAATTCATTACCGTTTTGGATTGAACAGGAAAGAGCCAATATAAAAACGGAATCTGGGCAGGTGTGACTAGCACCTATGTTTTTAGAAAGATTGAAGATGCCATGTAGAAAGGAAGTGAGGTGGGTCCTGAGTAAGACAGACCCAAGGTGCAAAAAGAAGTTCAGCTAAAGAGATATGCATAATATATGTCAAACTGGATTGGTTCAGGTCTCCTAGTAGCCAACTGTAACAGTAGCTCACTATGGGGAGCAGAATAATGGCTACCTAAAGATGTCCTAGTCCTTGGACCCTGTGAATTTGTTACCATAATATGGCAAGAGGGCATTAAAGTTGCAAATGCTATTAAAGCTGCTAATTATCAGCATTTAAAACCGATAGATTATCCTGGATCATCCAGCTGGACCTAATCTGATTACCAGTGTCCTTTAAAAATACAGGAGGGAGGGCCACCTGGGTGGCTCAGTGGGTTAAAGTCTCTGCCTTCGGTTCAGGTCATGATCCCAGGGTCCTGGGATCGAGCCCCGAATCGGGCTCTCTGCTCAGCAGGGGGTCTGCTTCCCTCTCTCTCTCTCTCTCTGCCTGCCTCTCTACCTATTGTGATCTCTGTCAAATAAATAAATAAATAATCTTTAAAAAAATAAAAATAAAAATAAAAATACAGGAGGGAGCCAAAAGCAAAGACCAGAGAGACGAGATATAAAAACAACTCCATCTACTCTTGCTGGCTTTGAAAACTCAGTAAGGAGGCAATAAGCAAAAGAATGCAGGTGCTTCCTAGAAGCTGAAATTCTCACATAAAGTAACCAGAAAGAAATGAAGCCTAGCTGATACTTTACTCAGCCCAGTAAGACCCATATCAGACTTGTGACCTACAGAACTGTAAGATAATAAACTTGCATTGTTTTCAGCCATTATGATTGTGGTTATTAGTTACAGAAGCAGTAGAAAACTAATACACTCCACAGGTAATTTTTTATTAAATATGAGGGATTCCCAGTATGAACAGCTCTAGAATTATCAGCTGTGTGATGTCTTCATTTTTAATAACAGGTTTTTATGGACCTCTAACCCAATACGTTAATTGTATATTTAATATTTGTGTTTGAAATAGTATATAATAGCCAAAAAAATATCTAAGTTGGTATATATTATATATTTTATTATTTACCGCATCATATACAAAGCTTTGAAAGGAGAGGCACTTCTTTATTTAGTTGACAACAGTGCTTGATGTGGTGACTGACTTCTTTCTGCAGTTTCTTCTGCAGTTTGACTTCTGTCAGTAATCTAATGAGGCTTCAGTGGTGACAGCACATAAAATGTGAAAAAGATGTCTCCCTAACATGGAATTTAGGGTTTTGGAAGGCTACTTATCAGGAAACTATCACCTTCATGAACCTGTAGATGTATCATTTATAATAGGCTATAAAATAGGTAGCAGCGGGTTCGAGGGAGAGAGACTAACCATGAGACCACCACAACTGCCAAAGAATTAGTGATAAACCAAAGCCTTTCTGCACTTAGTGATTCAACTTTACTTATTGGACAGTTATTGTTTGCCAGTCACCAAGTATAGCCTTAAATGTTTTGAGGTTAATTATAGCCTACTACATTTATGTAGTTTTCACTCATCATCTGGATGTCCATGTTACTCAGTTCCTTATGGATCTATAGCTCCAATTTAATCTCCCACAAAAACAGACTACTGTGAGTAGAGCCCCATATTAGGCATTCCAGGGTATTACATTTTGGAATCCAATGGAAACAGACACTGATAAAGGAATTTTTTTTTTAAGGAAATTATTTGGGAGTGCTTTGGGGATCAGCCTTTGGGGAGAGAAGGGAAGGAAAGAGGATTGGTCAAAGAGAAGTTGAATTGCAAATACAGGCCTTCACTCATTTGATGAGGAATTCTGGAGCTGGAATGGGCTTCTGAATTGCTTCACATTGGGGTAAGGGGGTCTGGCTTTCTAACCTCCACACTGACCAATTTTTAGAGGCAGGCTGCCCATGGAAGGAGGCATTACCTTGGGCAAGACCTACTTTTTTAGCCAAAGTAATCTCCAAAGAGGGCAGGATGCTAAGAGAATTATTCTGATACTACTTCCAGTTGCTAGGGAAATGACTCCCCCATTCTTTAAAGGAGATCTGGGTAGCCCATCATAGTATCCATCCCCATGGGGTAAAGTTGAAGCAGAGTGGCATCAAAACGTGATATTATTTAAACAACTAACCTTTCTGGGTCTTGAAAATAAGAAGTCCAGATTTCACAATACCCTTAAATACTCCTGTTTGCTCTCATATTCTTTGATTTTCTTTTTTCCCTTGACTTTGTATTTAATTATACAAAATAATGGCAAGATTGGATACTGCACACTGATCCACCAAATTCAAACTTCATTTTTTAAATTCCACTTTGATAAAGTTGTCAACAAAATTAAATTCAATTTGGATTTCCTCTGAATATTAAGATCATATTTCTGTAACTATATTTTAATCTAATAACCAGTGATTATTCAGTGAAGCAAATTAATTAATGCAAATTCCCCACAAACAATTCCAAATAAAGAAAGCAGTAAGTTTTAACACAATTTAGGGTAAATTTTTTCATACTTCTAAAAAATAATTAACAGATTACATAAATGTAAATGCAGTGGACACCATACATTGTTTGCTCTGAGGAAAACATACTCTTGCAAATGGTGTATGCATGCTCCTCAAGAAGCCCAGGAAAAATTAGACTATCTCTTGCAGTTTCTTTTTCTTGCTTCCTTACTCATGTTTGACTAAAACTAAATTTGCAGGTTTTAATTATCCTGCAGCTTGAATTCAACCGGTGATAAGTAGTTATTTAATTTGCTGTCAGCTTTAACTACCCTCAACTGTGACAGAGCAATACAGCATTATCTTCAGCAGCACTAATGAATCACAGTAGCTGCTATCTGCAGCAATGGTGCTTTTTTATTGTGTGGGAGATGACCTATACATAAGTAAACACATGATATTTCAGTACTTGGCATAAATGAGGCTAGGGTAATTTCATACTGAAGACTGTTAGTTGGCCAGGCAGTTTTTAGGCCAATAATGTTCATATTCATTAATTTATTAATTAATTTAGTAAATATTTACTGAATTCTTTCCTTCATGGGATGCTGTTGCAATAACATAAAAGATGATGGTGGCCTGGACCAGAGTGGTGCTAAAAGGTAAAGATGTCAGGGTTTGTGGATTAGATTTGGGGGGTGAGAGAAATACATAAACATTAAGAAAGGTACCAAGATTTTTGGCCTATGCAACTAAAAAAATGTGATTGTTACTATCAAAGATGGGAAAGATTATGGGAAAAAGTAGGTTTAGAAAACATATCAGTAAATCAGTTTTATACAAAGTGGTCTAAAGTAGTACTTTTGTTATTAGCTTATAGGAATGAATAATTCATTACTGTGCAATAATTTGCAAATTAATCCTTTTATGACATATACTTAGTAGGAGTCATAAAAATATATTAAATGTGCATTTTTTAAGAGTTGATTGAGCAGAGAAAATGGGTTTTAACATGGACAAATATACATTACTGACAGTGGTGAACCTATAAAACTGGAAAATGCTTCCAAAATATGAAATTCTAACATTAAAAACACCAAAACATAACACCACCTTAGATACAATGAAGTTTAATTTTTTTCTAGATTTCTTCAAGCAGTTTGAGATTATTTTTGTTTATACAATAATTGTCCCGACTCTTTAGTATAAAATTGAAAAGCAAGGTAGTAAAAAAGTGAAACTAACTCTGGCTACCAGAGGAACTGTTTATTTTTTCTAAAGTTGTCATAGGCTCACATCTGTATTTTAGAATATAGCTTATATTATTTTCAATATGATTTTCTCATTTCTTTTTTTTACTGATAAAATAAGCATTTGTAAATATACCTATCTCAGTATTTGTATGATATTCTTTAGTTCTAATGTTCTCTTTCCATGTTCATTTTCCTTTCTATATCTCACTGTTTCTGGTCCTGTAAGTTATTATATTTTATTACACTCCTTACTGATTTTTATCATGTACATTTGTTTGCTTTCCCTTTAAGGAAAAAAAAATCAAGGTAAAGATATGAAGATATCTTTTGAATTGGCAAAAAAATGACAGTATGCAAAGATTACAGCATGTAGATTTACATAATTTAAAACAATTCATCGTAAAATGGGGAAATTCATTACTTATTTTTACACAAATGTGACTTAAATTATATTAGAGTTCATTTTTCCAGCTTAAAATTATTTGAATTATATAAAAATAGTAGTTAGGAGTTGAAGTGCTCTAAGTGCAATAGGGAACAGGCATAGTATTTTGATGTGTATATCTGCTATGCCAGGTTTCTTAGTTATCTACGAATAGCATTAGGCCTGTGTATTATGCGTGTATGCCATATTTGAGACTCCCTTGTGTCAAAATGCACAGGGCAATGGGATTGATACAGAAGCTGGGAATGAAGGCTGTCCCAAATATTTTACAAGCATTAAATAGTATCTGTAAGAAAATGTCTTCATTTGACTAAGGTGATGTATATGCATGCTGAAAATTCTTGGAAACTTACATCAAGTAATGTTTCAGCAGGTGAGTGATTATTATGAACCAGTGGTACATGTGCATGTTCAGAGACTGACTGGACACAAAAGTGAAGACTACATAAAGCGGCAAATGAGAGAACTAGAACTCTTCTTCATTCTGACCTGGCTAAAGACAAGAGGTCACTTTGCTACGAAATCCAACACCAAGTGTAAACCATGTCAGTATGGCAGTGTAAACTGCATCACTAAGCCTAATAATCAGACTTTTGCATACGTCCCTCTTCATGTTCTTTATGTTCTCCTAAATCAGTCTGTTATCTTACCACTTAGAGAGAAATCTGATCAAGCAGTTGTTCACTAATAATAACCATACTTAAATGTATGCGTACAATTTTTTCTCATTGAGGCTGTAACGGACCCTAATGTAAGAAGATATTAGTAATCAGGACACTCTCCATTTCAAAAAGCATATATTAAAATGGAAGTGAGATATTGAGGTTCTATTTCCTTACATAGTTTCTTGTTTTAAGAGATAAGAAAAACTCAATACATCTATTTGATGACTAAATTTAATATTAACGGCTTGCAGTGTCACATAAAAATTTAATAGGTAAAACAGGAAAAACATATTTTTTTCTTAATGCCAAGACACAGGAGCTTTAAACAAGGGAAATTAAATTAGATACCCTGACTACTCAGCTCTCAGAAACAGACTTATAAGCTGCACTATTAATTAGCAGAATTTAAACATATATTTTGGAGTTTTAGAGTATAAGGTCATCTGGCAATCAAATTGTCGTATCCCATATCATTCTTATCTCACCTTCTATTTCCAATGCCTCAAAATGTATGTTCTAATAAGTTGGTGTCATGCTATAACATGCTATAACAAATCAGGTTATTAAACATCCTCCTAAATTCCTTCTGGAACTCCACACTGAGGAGTTACCTCTTGAACATGGCAAAGGTAGTCCTCATGATGACCCCACACTATGCTTTGCAATTTAACTTCCTAAAACCCTAAGCTGCAAATGCTTCTCCACATTCCGAGTCCATCCTTCCTTCCTTTCCTTCTTTCTTTCTTTCTTTCTGATTTATTTATTTATTTGAGTGGGAGAGAGAGAGACAGACAGAGAGAGAGAGCATAAGAGGGGCAGAGGAAGAGGGAGAAGTAGACTCTCAGTGGAGCAGGGAGCCTGACATGTGGCTGGATCCCGGACCCTGGGATCAGCCACTAACCAGCTGCACCACCCAGGCACCTCCCTAGTGCTGTTTCATGCACTGGCTTCTCTATATTCAAACCTCACAGAAACCACCATCCAGGATGGGTTAGTGTTCTTCCTGCAAAATCCTACAAATGGCTCAGGCCTGTAAAAGGCTTAAGTCATGCCGAGCATTCTCTAAAGGCTTGATGTACATAACATTACTTATTCTTCATAAAAGCTCTACATGGTAAGTAATTTTATTTCACTGATAGAGAACTTTGGCAAAATCCATTAGTCTTTTACGTTGGAGTTAAGGCAGAGCACGAACTCAGCCATAATACCCTGGCTTGCTAAAATGTAACAGAGGCCCCTGGGGGGGAAGGAAGGTTTTGGAGAAGGGTGTGGCTCTTTGGAATGCCTGGGCCTGTGTGACCACTCAGAGATTGGAATGCAGCCCTGAATTGCCTTCCCTGAGGCTTCTTAGCCCAGCCACCCTGTGATCGAGATGTAAACATTGCCCTTTGGGCTACATTTATCAGAAACACCCAGATTAACATATGATATCTTTCCAGTAAACAGATCCTCCTAGTTCCAGTAAGACCCCTTGTTGCATATCACAGTGCTCAGAAACAGTGCAAAGGATTTGTGAAGCACCAATAAAAGCAGGAGCAAAGAGGAGCAATTTAAAAATTAATGGATAGATACTAGAAATAAGGAAATAGAAGCCGGATGATCTCCAAACTAAACTTTTGAATAACTGAATGGCTAAAGACAGACAAGTGTTGTTTGTGTGTGTGTGAGGAAATGATGTGTATGTTTAGTTCTTCCTAGTTCTCCTCGGTATTTAATCAATTATAAAGTGTCTGTAAAAAGCTTTTCTTTTTTGAAAGATCAAACCCTGTCCTGTTCATTTTTCCTCTGTATCTAATACAATTTCCTATGTCTAATAAGCACTTATTATTTAATGGTTGTGTTAATATGTCAAATATCTTTCTTTTTCCCCTCCAGCTACTTTCTGTTCTTCTCCACCATCTTCCCAGCCTGGAAGACTGACCAGATTTATATTATTTAATACATTTAATAGGTGAATGTGTCCCTTTTAACATTTTTGGATATGACAAATATTTCCTATTTTATAATTATATAATTCATATAATTTATAATCATATATTAATATTTTATTAATATTAATAATAATTAATATTAATTAATAATAAATATAAATATAAATATTTTTGAAAATTCAAAGTATATTTAATATTTTGATAATTCATTCTTTAGGTAGATTTTTTTTTCATGACATGAATAATTTTATGTCACTTTGACCAGGCCATAGTATCCAGATATTTGGTCAGCGTTCTTGTAAATACGTCTGTGAAGGTAGTTTGAGATAGACAGGTATTTTTAGATGAGATTAACATTTAAATCAGTAGAGTTTACAGAAAGCAGATTACTGTCCATAATGCACATGGGCATTATCAATCAGCTGAAGGTCTTTGTAGAAGAAGACTAACTTTTCCAGAAGAAGGGCAATTTCTGCCAGCATATGGCTTATGGCTTTGAACTGTAACTTTGGCCCTTCTGTGAGTCTTTTGCCTGTCAGCCTACCTTGCAGATTTCAGACTTGCCAGACTTCATACTCCTGTGAGCTAATTTCTTAAAATAAAACTATCCATCTATCCATCCATCCATCCATACACAACACATACACTTGCATGCATGGGCGTGTGCAAACACACACACACACACACACAACCTTACAGGTTCCGTTTTTCTGGAGAATCTTGACTAAAGATTACATTTATGATATATGGGATTTTTCCTTCTAAAATATAGAAGTTTAAGGAATTATTTTACTCATTTTAGTGTTTTTTTTTTTTTTTAAGATTTTATTTATTTATTTGATAGACAGAGATCACACAAGCAGGCAGAGAGGCAGGCAGAGAGTCAGGCAGAGAAGGGAGGGGAGAAGCAGGCTCCCTGACGAGCAGAGAGCCCGATGTGGGACTCGATCCCAGGACGCTGGGATCATGACCCGAGCCGAAGGCAGCGGCTTAACCCACTGAGCCACCCAGGCGTCCCCATTTTAGTGGTTTTTAAAAAACTTCATGAAGAGTAACTATGACATGACTCTTACGAGTTTTGCCAAAAAATGATAAATCAGTAAGCTGATAATTACTGCACATTCCTGCCATCCATACTCTTCTCAATTTTGTTGATTATACTATATTTATATTTCTATATGCATTATAAAGTTTACCAGCTATTTGTATATGTAATTCATAGAGAGACTTATATTTACATGAGTTCATACTTATGCAACATTTCTCATTTGGGGACATATTGTAGCTGCAGGGATATTTGTAGGCTGCAGTCTTCCACCCAAATATGTACATTTACAGTATCTTTATTGTACACACAACATATTTGCATATTTCCCTGTTGGCCCCTCCTTCCCATGCTACTATGTAGTAGCAACACTACAGACCCAACATTGCTGTTTCAAGTAAATAGCTTATATTTTACCACTTCCCCCCTTTGTAAACTTATTATTTTAAAAATTCATAGGATCTGAAAGGCATGCCTCTTCACTCAGCAGGCATTTCCCATATTCTAAAGTTGGAATCACAGGTGTTCCCTATATTCCTACTTTCACAGAAGATGGAGTTTTCCATTTCTCCATTTCCTTTGAGAAAGATGTGGGGAAAGACCTAGCCTAATATCTGTAAATAAGGAAAAGGAACCTTAAAACATCCTTTGGTTTTTAATATTTTTAATATTTAAAATGTTTAACAGAAGGGGGCACCTGGGTGGCTCAGTGGGTTGAGCCTCTGCGTCGGCTCAGGTCGTGGTCTCAGGGTCCTGAGATCGATCCCCACATCAGGCTCTCTGCTTGGCGGGGAGCCTGCTTCTCCCTCTCGCTCTGCCTGCCTCTCTGCCTATTTGTGATCTCTGTCAAATAAATAAATAAAATCTTTAGAAAAAAAAAAGAAGGAAAATATTATGGAACTTAGATTTCAACCATAATTGTTCTGTAATCATTGCTTAATCCTGGATGAGTTATATCATCCACTCTTGAGAATATCAACATGAATGATGATTGTGACAGCAACAATCATGCTAAAAGAATCTTCCACATCAATATCAGAAAAAAAAATTAAAAAACCTCTTACAAAATTAAAGTTTAAAAATTGAAGAAATTTTGAAGAAAATATGATTTAAGACCTACATATACTATTATTAATTTCACCGTACTAAATGGATGCTTAGACATTTTAACCCAGTATATTTTTGAATCACACAATACCATTTATAAAGTTTTGAAATTTATAAGATTGCGAAACAATTAAAATAGAGATTTTTTCCTTTACTTTTCCAAATTCACTATGAAACCAACCTGTAGCTTCAATAATTTTTCCTATTGCTTAAATGGTTATATATACTACTTCTTTGTTTAGATACATATAGCATCATTCAGTGTCAATGTCTATTTAAAAAATTGAGGTTAAGGGGTGCCTGGGTGGCTCAATGGTAATGTTAAAGCCTCTGCCTTTAGCTCAGGTCATGATCTCAGGGTCCTGGGATCGAGCCCCACATTGGGCTCTCTGCTCGGTAGGGAGCCTGCTTCCCCCTCTCTCTCTGCCTGCCTCTCTGCCTACTTATGATTTCTGTCTCTGTCAAATAAATAAATAAAATCTTTAAAAAAAAAAAA
>ML104810.1:211772-243097 GCA_003697995.1 Taxidea taxus jeffersonii
AAAAAAAAAAAAAAAAAAAAAAAAAGAAAAGAAAGAGAGAAAAGCTCTCAGATTTTCCCCCTTGAGGATGATATTAGCTGTGGTTTTTTGTCTATGGCCTTTATAATGTTGAGTTGTGTTTCCTCTATCCCTACTTAGTTGAGGGATTTTTGCTTTTTCTACATCTATTGAGAGAATCATATGGTTCCTATCCATTATTTTATTAATGTGGTGTATCACACTGATTGATTTGTAAATATTGAATCACCCCTGCAGCTCAGGAACACATCCTACTCTACTGTGGTGAATGATTCTTTTAACAAACTGCTGGATTCAACTTGTTGGTATTTTGCTGAGAATTTTTGTGCCCATGTTCATCAGGGATATTGGCCTGTGATTCTTTTTTAGTGGAGTCTTTGGTTTTGGAAGCAGGGTAATCATGGCCTCATTGAACAAGTTTTGAAGTGTTCCTTACTTTCTAGTTTTTGGAGTGTTTTGAGAAGAATAGGTATTAACTCTTTTTTAAGTGTTAGGTAGAATTCAATACATATGAAGCCATCTGGTCCTGGATTTCTGTTTGTTGGGAGATTTTTTAATTACTGATTCAATTTCTTTGCTGTTTATCTGCCTGTTTTTCTATTACTTCTTGTTTCAGTTTTAGTACTAAGCATGTGATTTCTTTCAGATTGTCCAATTTTTCAATAATTTGTCATAATATTCTTTCATAATTGTTTGTATTTCTGTGGTGTTGATATTTCTCATCTCTCATTTGTGACTTTATTTATTTGGGTCATTTCTCTTTTCTTTTTGGTAAGTTCGGATGTGGGTTTATCAATTTTACTATTTTTTTTTTCCAAGAACTAGCTCCTTATTTCATTGATCTGTTCTATTATTTTGTTTCTATATCATTTATTTATGCCCTTTATGTCCTTATTTCTTTTAAGATTTATTTATTTATTTTAGAGAGAAAGAGAGCATCTAAGGAGGGTGAGGAGCAGTGGAAAAGGAAGATGTAGACAGAGAATCTCAAGCAGACTCCCCACTGAGCATGGAGCCAGACATGAAGGTTGATCTCATGACCCTGAAATCATGACCTGAGCTGAAATCAAGAGTCAGATGCTTAACCAAATGAGTCACCCAGGTGCCCAGCTCTAATTTTTATTATTACCTTACTTCTGCCGGCTATAGACTTTTTCCCCCCTAGCTCATTAGGTGTAAGGTTAGGTCATTTATTTGAGATTTTTCTTGCTTTTTGAGATAGGCCTATATTGCTATATACTTCCCTCTTAGGACTGCTTTTGCTGCATCCCAGAGGTTTCAGATGATTATATTTTTATTTTCATTTGTTTTCATGTTTTTTTTCTCCTTTAATTTCCTGGTTGACCCATTCATTCTTTAGGAGCATGTTCTTTAACCTCCATTTATTTATGGTCTTTCCAAATTTTTTCCTGTAGTTGACTCCAAGTTTCATAACACTGGTCAGAAAAGATGTATGGTATGATCATAATTTTCTTATCCATGTTGAGGACTGATTTGTGATTAGTATGTGATCTATTCTGGAGGATGTCCAATGGGCACTCAAAAAGAATTTTTCTGCTTTAGGATGAAATGCTCTGAATGTATCTATTAAGACCATCTGGTCCAGTATGTTATTCAAAGCCATTTTTCCTTGTTGATTTTCTGTTTCAGAGATCATTGATATAAGTGGGTGTTAAAATCCCTTATTATTATTGTACTACTATCAATGAGTTCCTTTATATTTGTTGTTATTTTATATATTTGGGTGCTCACAAGTTGGGGGCATAAATATTTACAATTGTTAGATCTCCTTGTTGGCTAGTCCCCTTTTTATGATATAGTGCCCTTCTTCATCTATTGTTAAGAGTCCAGTTTAGGGACGCCTGGGTGGCTCAGTGGGTTAAGCCACTGCCTTCGGCTCCAGTCATGATCCCGGAGTCCTGGGATCGAGTCCCGCATTGGGCTCTCTGCTCGGCAGGGAGCCTGCTTCTCCCCTCCCTGTTCTGTCAGCCTGTCTGCCTACTTGTGTGATCTCTGTCTGTCAAATAAATAAATAAAACCTTTAAAAAAAAAAGAGTCCAGTTTAAAATCTACTTTGTCTAATAGAAGTATTGGTATTCTGGCATTCTTTTGACATCCATTTGCATAATAAACATTTCTCTATCCCCTCACTTTCAATCTGCAGATGACTTTAGGTCTAAAATGAGTCATTTTAAGTCTTGTGTTTTTATCCATTCTGTCACCCTGTGTCTTTTGATTGGAGCATTTGATCCATTTACATTCAGAGTAATTATCAATAGATATATATTTAGTGCTATTATATTACTTGTTTTGTCATTGTTCCTGGAGATTTTCACTGTTCTTTTATAGGCCTTTTTGTTGTTGTTGTTTCTTTCTAGTTTTTGTCACTTTTGGTCTTTCTCTTCCATTCAAAGAGTCTCCTGTAATATTTCTTTCAGGGGTGGTTTAGTGGTCATGAACTCTTTAGTTTTTGTTTATCTGGCAAACTCTTTATCTCTCCTTCTATTCCGAATGGTAGCCTTTCTGGATAGAGTATTCTTGGCTGCAGACTTTTCCCATTCAGCACTCTAAATATATCATGCCACTCCTTTCTGGCTTGCCAAGTTTCTGTTGAAAAAATCTGCAAGCCTTATGGGTTTTCCCTTGTAAGTGACTGTCTTCTTTCATCCTGGGGCTTTTAATATTTTTTATCATTATATTTTACAAATTTAATTACAATATGTCTTGGTGTTGGCCTGCTTTTATTGATTTTTATGGGAGTTCTCTGTACCTCCTCTATCTGGATTTCTGTTTTCTTCCCCAGATTAGGGAAGTTTTAAGCTATAATAAAGCTCAAATTTAGCTTCAAATTTGAAGCTAAATAAAGCTTCTGGCCTGTTCTTTCTCTTTTCTCTTCTGTGACTTCTCTGATACAAATATTACTATGTTTGATGGAGTCACTGATTTCACTAAGTCTACTCTCATGATCCATTTTTCTATTTTTTTGGCTTCATTATTTTCCAAAATTCCACCTTCTATATCACTTTTTTGTTCCTCTACTTCTTCCAACCTTGTGGCCATTACATCCATTCAGTTTTGAGTCTCAGGTACTGTATTTTTCTGTTCTACATCATTGTTTTTTCAAGCTCTTTTATCTCTGAGGTAAGGGTCTCCCTGATGTCTTCCATGATTTTCTCAAGGGCAGCAAGTATATTTATGACTGTTGCTTTAAGTTTTGCCTCAGGCATATTACCTATATCTGTTTCAATTAGATCTCTGGCTGTGACTTTTTTTTGTTCTTTCTTTTGGGATGAATTCCTCCATCTTGGCATTTTGTCTAGGTCTCTGTCTTCTTGTGTGTGTTAGAAAATCATGTTGTGTTTCCTGATCCTGATTGTAATGGTTTTATGAAGAAGACTTCATAAAACTGGGACCTGGCACTTCAGAGAGTGTCACTGGTATGTGCTGTATGCACTCAGCTTCTGTGTTTTGGCTGCTCCATCCCTCAGGCAGTTGTCTATAGAGGTTCTCCTTGCCTGCAGTGTCAGTGTTTGGACCTTGGCCAGAGTTTGGGAATGTTAACCAGATGTGCTCTGGTCTGTGTGTTAAATGAGACCTGACACTATTTCCATTAAGGCCAAAGCTTTGCACAACTCTATGGTCAGTAGAAATGGTGTATGCAAGGTTTGTGGTATTCTTCTAGGGAAGGGGCCTACTGCACTGGTCCTTGGGCACACTTGCCTGAGAAAAGCAGTACCAGATGAGAGTGGGTGGTGGGGTGCAGATTTGGTGTGAGCAGGTTAGACAGCCAGTGTTGGCACTGTGCTGTTTACTGAAGTTGGTTTATGCTGAGTAGCAGGGGAGGGAAATGGTGCCAGTCAGCTCTTTTGTCCCTAAAGAGGGAAGTCTGTGCTTGCTGCTCTCAGGGAAGCCCTCTCAGAAAAATGAGTAATTTCCTGTCCTGAATCCTAGGCATTTTATAGATTGCTGTCTTCACACTGTCTGTCTCTGTGTTGCTTGCGCACCTGTAGCAGTGCAGCACACCTTGGGTTCTAAGCCAGCTAAGCCTGCTGACTTTTAAAACTCTAAGCTTTAGGGACCAGGTGAGGTGGGGACCTGTATTGGTCTTCTGGGGGAGAGTCTCATTTAGATGGAACTGATGCAGGTTTGATGAAGAGGGCAGTTCAATTGCACCAGAGCATAAGGGTGTGGGATTGGAGCAAAGCAGGCTAAACAGTCAGTGTGTCCAAGTTAGCTGTCCTCATCAGGTATCTCTCTGCACCTATGCTAAATGTTGGGGGAGAGAAATGGCACTCACTGGCTCTTTTGTCCCAGGGAGGCAAAGCCAGCTCTCACAGATGTGTTCCAAGAAGAGGGAGCAGTCTCTCCCTGTGCAACTTAGGAGATCCTCAAGTTGTGCCACTTGCCCCCAGGTTACCTGCCTGTCTTCTCTCCAGGAGTAGGGTAGTGCCCTCAGGGCTCTATCCCAGACAAACTCCAGACCTCCAAACCTCCAGACTTTGAGCCCTGCTGGTTCAAAAACTCATGAAAATCAGACCCTCCTATTTTCCCAGCCAATGGCTTTGGTAAGGAGTTCTCCTTGTGCAATCTCCTGTGCATTCTTCTCTCTCTCTCTCTTGCTTTTTTCTGCAACTAGGGCTCCCTCCCCTCCACAATATCCATATTCCATTTCTCTCCCAAACTAAGTCTCTACACCTCCTATCTTCCTCAAATAGAGTTGGCCTCTTCTCTCTCTCTAGTTGTACAGTTTTTTCTATAAGTTCTCAGGTTGATTTCTTGGATATTCAGAATGATTTAATAGTTATCTAGCTGTGTTTGAGGGAGAAGTTAAGCCTAGGGTCCTCTTACAATGTTGCCATGTTAGTTCCTCCAGGGATATATATTTTTTAATTTCATATTAACAATTACAAAGTACATAATTTATTTCTTTTCTTTAAAAAAAATTATTTAATTTCTTAGAGACACAGAGAGAGAGAGTGATAGGGAGGGGCAGGGGAGAGGGTGAAAGAGTCTTAAACAGCTTTGTGCTGAGCACAGAGACCATCATGGGCTCAATCTCATGACCCTGAGATCACAACTTGAGCTGCAACCAAGAGTTGGAGGCTTAACTGACTGCACCACCCAGGGACCCCAATTTATTGTTTTTCTTATCAGAAAGTGGGGGTTGGAGTGAGTACAGATCTAATTATGACATTAGAATATTGAATTTTAAAAAATTAATATATTTTAGCTCTTTAAAGGATAACCAGTTTTACTAAATGGAAAGGGCAGCCAATAGATTTATGCTATCACCTATTAGTACTCCAAAAACTTCCATAGTGTTTTATAAGGTAATTCAAATTCTGAGTTGTTGAGGCACAATGAGCACAGGGGGAAAAGTATTGGTGTGGAACTAACACCAGTCAGGAAAAATGTAGAGGATTTTTACTCATGTGAAAAACATATATAGGACTTAGACCAATCTTATCATCACCTGCAGGATAAACTTCAACAGGCATTGAAATGTTATTGGGATCTTACAGAGAAAAATGTGATGTCCCCATTTATGGGATAATAATATTTATAAGGTAGAGATAGTGTTAAGAGGGTCATATCAAACATCATAAAATGTAAAATATTGGTATGATCCTTTGGCCGTTGCTTTGGCATTTTCTAGTTTTTTTTTTTTGTTGTTGTTTTGTTCATAGGGATTAAATATAACCAGATTGTAACAGAAAATGACACAAATTATTATTTTGCCACCACAATATCTCTGTTGGATCTCCCCTCCTTATCCTTGATTGAAATCCTAGAAATAACCCTGAGTTTTTGTCATTTTCAGTTCTTAATGAACAACTTCATTTTCAAGCAATAAAATAATTTAGTCCTGTTTATATTAAAACATTGGTTTATTATCCAATTAAAACTCTCTTGGTCTTAAGCTCAGACTTGATCTGTTGGAAATCTTTAGGGAGGAAATTAGAGCATGGTTAACTCCTTTCCTATCCTTTTCTATCACCTGACATATATGTTTTGTTTTTTTCGGTTCTTCCAGAACCAAGGCCCACAGAATCTAAAATCATTTTCATTTTATTGAAGAGTCCTAAGATTTATTGGAATGAGTGGGTTTCTTATCTCTCACTTAAATTCCAACTTCTACCAAGTTTTGATCATGCTATTTTATTAACTTGACTCCTCTTTTCCCACTAGCATTTTACTTTCTAGACTACAAATATCACTTTTCTTTTAAAATCAAAGCATCACACACTAAGTTCTTATATATAACCGATTCTTATCATAACAATAAATAAGGACTAATGAGTTCATTACCTGAACATTCCTTATTTCCTTATTTTAAGGAAAGAAATCCAAAATCAGTTCTCAGAAAAAATGGATTGTAGCTCTGCATGAGAAGCAGGGAAGTTCTAAATAGAATGTGCTCTAATTCCAATTTCTGTGAAATTTCTTTAGTGCTGGTGCAAGTCAGACAGATATGTTAATGATATTGTCTCTAAAATAAGGGAAACACTTTAATTCTTATAGGCATAGAGATAGCACAGCATTGTGGTTAAAAGAACAGACTCAAGAATTAGAGGTCTCCCCCTTTAACCAGCTAATGTGCGTTGGAAATGTTATTTCACTTCTGTTTGTTCAATTTCCTCAACTGAAAGAGGCAATAATGGGAATATTTATCTGATAATGTTGATAAGAGATTTAAATTATTTATTTGTGAAGTGCTTCCACTAGTATCTGGCTCTGAGTAAGCATTATATATGGATTTATTAAATACATGAATAGGGACATTTGGGTGATGCCAAGTCACATAGTCACATAGCTTAAATAAAATGGAAAATTACTACCTTAGACAATAGGATATCAGGAATATACGAATATAAAATGTGGGGGTCACAAAAGTCTTTCTTCATCCCAGGGCTACATTACCTATTAGTTTCTTCTTCTTCTTCTTTTTTTTAAGGTTTTATTTATTTGTCAGAGAGAGAGAGGGAAAGAGAGCAAAAGCAGGGAGAATGGTAGAGGCAAAAGCAGGCTCCTCACTGAGCAAGGAACCTGATGTGGGACTCAATCCCAAGACCCTGGGATCATGACCTGAGCCAAAGGCAGATGCTTAACTGACTGAGCCACCCAGGCATCCCCCATATGTAGCTTCTAATTCACCAATACACTTAGGGAAAGAGAAATAAACCATAAATATCTTATGTTTTTGGTCTTATGAATATTTCTCTGTGTACCTTTATTATTAATTTTGAAAATGTTTTTTCTTATTTCTCTTATAACAAACTCTGGAAGAATTATAATTTGGTATGGGAAGGCTCAATAAATGGCAGAATAAAGAAAGGAAGTAGTTCTAGGAAAAGCAGATAAATAAAAACCAGTTAAGACTGAATATTAGACATTTAATACTAGTAATTTTACCACTTTGTGGCAAAAAATTTTCTCGCTGACTGTTAAAGCCTCCCTCCTTTCTAACGGTTTCTTTCTTTCTCTGCAAAAATTGTGCCCCTTGAGCCACAAATGCCTTTTAAGGCAACATATATCAAATGTGGCATAATTAAGTTAATCAATAGGCTTTCCTATTCAAAAGACTCTGCCTACCACCATACATCAATCCAAACTTCGTAAGTACAGCAACCTCTTTTTAAATAGTAATGTATTTTTCTATTACATTTACTAGAACTATTAACAATATCTCATAAACATAGCTATATTGTTTATATTCAAATGTATTAGATTAGAAAGTCTGAGGACTTTGAGCATTCTGTTACTATCATAAACTCAACACCTCTATTACTGAGCTCAACTTTCATTTTCTGTCTTAAAAACCTCTCTCTTGTGTGTATCATTCATTTAGCTGAGTCATAATTCTACTAGTGGCATACATGGGACCTAACTTCATATTTGGGTCCTCCTCGTCATCTTGTAAAAATCTGTCATGATATCATGCCCTTGTTTTAGTGGGTACAGGTCTTCCAGTAATTAGTTCTTGCTTCTGGTGCCATTGTGCCAATCTTGGTTCTCATCATGGAAGCACAAGGGATGACAGAAACAGCCATACAACTTTTCTCTTTATCTTCTTAACATTTCTTAGACCTATTCTCTATTGTTCTTTCATAATGATGTGAAGTATTTCAGAATTCCTAACAGGTTTTAGTGGCTGCTGAGCAAAAACTGTCTGGCTTTCTTTCTGTTCATTTCTTAGGAGGCAGTTTCACAACAGCCATTCTGGTCCTTTCCTCTGCCATATATTCAACATTGGGCCTTCACCCATCTCTTTCTCCCTTCCTGGGGTTTCCTTGTTTTTCTGCCTGGAAATTCTTGCCCTCCCTTATAAGTCATGCAATGACTACTTCAGATAGCAGTAAATCCTTCCTTCTTTCAACTCAGTGACATCAGTTTAGTACCATATGTGACAGTCATCTACTGTCCTATGACACATAAAATTCGTCTTGCAGCACTACTATTGTATTTCATTGAATGAGTTCTTATGTACTATGCATTCAGTGTTCTTTATTTTCTTCTTGAAATGGAAAATTATTTTTCTTCAGATTTTAGAAAGAAAGCAAAATGAAGGTTTTGGTATATTTTTCTCAAAGTTCTATTTGCATTATTTTACTTTGTTAGATTTTGGAATATAGATCAAAGTGGCATTATGTTGCAGGGATAATAAAGAGGTCAAAAGTAAATCAGAGCTAAGAAAATTGATATTATCCAAAGCCAAATTACTAAATTTAATGAATATAAAATAGATTTCCAACTATGTAACATTTGATGATATGGAATAACATATGTTTCTTGGTTTCAAGTTTCATCAAATGTAAGGAGTAAAATATCAAAAAGCTGTAAAATTGTTTCACATATCTTTAGGAAAGACAGTCAAAACCACATCACACTTCTGTTCTTAAAAGATAACATAGAAAATGGAAATGATCTAAGTTTTAGAAAGAAGACTTATAGGAAAAGAAGATATACATATTTCACAGCAATGAGAACCATGATTTCTTATTATATTCATGTATTTATGCATAACTTAGTTTCTCTGATTTTCTTCCACCATCAATGTAAATTTTCATTCTTTGTTTTTTATGCTTCATAAAATTCAGTTTCCATTTATGAAGAGTGATTGGTTTGTTTAATACATTGTATGGAGGGAAAAAAAAAACAAAACATATGACAATTCATTTTCTTCCTTGACTTTTGTCATTATTTTTAATGATGTGACAAATTTCTCTATATTTTAATTTAATTATTTAACTGTGGTTCAATGATTTAAACTATAAACACAATAAAAAATGATAAAGTAAGGGAATTAGATCAAGTCATTTCCAAATAAATCATTCTAAATGGTTCCATGTATCTCCCACAAAAACTACATAGCAAATGCAATAGTTGAGAAGTCTCCACGGGAGGGTGAAGAAAAAGAAAATAAATAAATTTGATAACAACAGCAGGATTTCAAATGAGAGTCGAATAGGGAAAAAATAGGTGGTTATTTTTGTTTTAATGTCTGTATATTTCCAGAGAAGTTTCACCTTAAGCAGAGATAACCATAAATGTCACTTGGTAGAAAATAGTTTTCCTAAGTGACTGATGGATTTAAAAAGTGCCTTCTTTTTCTGTTTATATATTAGTTTAAATTAGGCTTACTATCATCACAATTGAGGTCTGTCAGATAAAAGTATCTGGAAGGATTTTATTTTCTGTTTATAGATTTTAACTTAGTGAATCTAATGCAAAGACAACTATATAGTATGTTAGAAATGGATTTCTAAAATATAAATAATTGTACTTATCAGTGATAAGGGAAAGAAACTTAGAGCAGCAGGTCTAAATAGAAATGTTGGTGGACCAAATATATAGTAATATAGACTTTATTATTACACATTTTCAACTCTGTTACATGAAGAGAATGATAGAAACTAATCAGTAAAAATGTACTTATATTATCCCACATCGCTTCCTTTAAAAACACAGTAAAATTTGGGGCCATAAAAGAGAGTAAGTCCTAGGGCCTACACAAAGATCTCAGGCATTATATTGGCGAATATGTATTTAAATGGTCTTTGGTTACAGTCATATTAATTATATGACTTGACTTGGTCACAGTCATATTAATTATAAAATATACTATACTCAACTTGGTCACAGTCATATTAATTAAAAATATACTGCTCTTATTATATGCCTTTAATATTCTAAATATCAATATAATATTTCATCATAGTTAGAAAAAACTAAATTGAGGTTTAGAATGTTTGAAACTTCAATTCCATTCCTACTACTCTATAAGCAAACATCAATGGTAAGAACTGCTTTACTTTTCTTGGGGATTATGGTTTGTTTGTTTATCTTACGTAAATTTACCTAAAGATAACTCAACATTATAAAACACTAAGAACTGAAAATGTTATGCACTACACTAAGTTCTATAAACCTTAAGGTTAATATATTGAATATGATCTCGAGCATTCATTGAGTTTATAGTCTTATATAAAGATGTTAATGTACCAGGTACTATAACATTATATAACAGAGTCTTAATTTAGATTAGAGCAAGGGAAAAAAAGGAGGGGATAGAACAGGCATAAATACTACTACTACTACTTCCTTTCTGAAGAAGTGACTCCAATACTTACATTTGAAGTAGGGAAATAGTTAGCTAAATGAAGGCAAAGAGGGGCGCCTGGGTAGCTCAGTTGTTAAGCGTCTGCCTTCATTGGGCATTATCATTTTATTTATTTATTTATTATCATTTTCGTAATATCATTTCGTATTATCAAATTTCATAATCTATGAAAATTATCATTATCATTTCAGTATTTTGTCAAAACACTGAAAAAAATGTTCACCAGATACCCAAATTGTTGGAATTCTAAGCAAGAATCACTATATTTGTTTCCTTATGTGTTGACCAGTGAACAATGAGTATATCTCATTGCAATTTATAAATTTCCCAGATGAATTTTAAATAACATAATGAGTACAGAATTTTCTGGGTGTCTCACTTCTGCTAAAGTAGATATTGGAGTTTTATTTTTTACATGGGTAAATATGTGATTTAGAATATAGAAAGCTCTTGAACTGATATAAATAGCTTACCTGGGAAAAATCCTGGTAGTTTAATTATATTTAGTTTGAAATTTATTCTACTTTAGCTGACTAAAAGGCACACATGTAAACTAGATATCTTTTAAGTGGTAAAGTAACAGATGTGCTTGGAAACAGGAGGACCCATTTACAAGCTGTCTGGATTGATAGAGCTTCTAGCATTGTTACATTGGCTTAAGAGTCCAAATTATTAGTGACCTGACTCTCACTACAAAACACATCTGGATAAAATAATGACAAAAGCATTCATAACAACAAGGTAAGTTAAAGTATTGAAAAGTTGTCTGTTGCTTGGAAACCACTAGACCAATTAAGAATGTAAAACTTTACTATTATCAACATAATAAATTAAAAGTTCTTCCAGGTAAAGCCCAGGTTTGATTGGAGACCAGAAAATTTGATATTTGGCATCACGTTCTCTCTTGATTTGTGTTTGAATGATCAACCAAATAATCTATGAATTTTGACAACTTAAAAAAAAAGTATCAAAAGAATAGATTTTTCAGTTGATCAGAAATGACTTTGTAGATACTGAGTTCATAGAATTTTAAATCTCCGTTACCATTGATAGGATATCCATATTTTACAGTTGAATAAATTATAAACCTAAAACATGATTCTCTGATTCTCAAACTAATGTTCTTTGGATGTAGAATACTACTGCTTAAATCAGAGAAACTTGGGATTAAAAAAAAAAAAGAGTCTTGTTGGCAAAATATTTGCAACATGTTATTCTCGTTTCACTTTTCTCTTTTTCTTCTATTCTCATTTGTTATCATTATTTAGTCACATTGATGTTTAATTAAACAGTTTATTTGAACTCCTTTTTTCTTTATTTGGGTTTCATTAATATCTGTCAGTGTCCACTGTAATTTGCAAGCTTATATTGAAAGTTGTGGGCTGGAACTTTCAGTTGAATCAAGCCACCAACTTACTCAAATACAAATAATGTGAAAATGTATTCAATGTTCTGTATTTTAATTTTGTCATAGAAAGTGGGATAAATGGATTATATAATCTTTAAGATTCTACCAGATTTGAATTTCTGATTATATCATATAAGCCAAAGTTGTATATGAGAAGTAATGAAAATAAGTTTGGAGACATAAGAAGATATTTTGTATTCACATAAAAATTTATTGTTACAGAAACAAAGAGGTTAATTCTTCCTATATATGCTGTCCTATCTAAAAAAAAGATCATTACTATATATAATTGCAGAATTCCTGAGAATCAATTCTTATTGATGTTCCAACTACAACCCTTTACCACATGGATCACTCTAGCTGGAAACATCAGTATGAACTAAAGTTTAGCTTAATTTATATACAGATGGTTTCATGTAGAAATACTCTATATGTATATATAGTTTCTAAAATTCTCCAATAAAAGGAGCCAAGGCTGCTTGGAGAAATGGCTGAAATTCTGAAACTGGGGCAGGAAATATACAAGATGATCTTGGAGCATATTCTTACATCAGAAACCCAAGAAGTGCTTTAGCACACATACACACAATGATGGAATATGTCAAGGACACAGGAACCAACAGAAGGAACTCCCAGTGGCCAAAGCTGGAATAATTCAAACAGTTAAATAAAGTAGTATTATAACACATAGTTTAAAATATCAGTGAGCCAATGCTAATATAAGTAAATCATTAAATAAATAAAAGAACAAAAGACTACTCTCATATGAAGAATAATTCTGAGTATTTATGTAGATACTCCACCATTAAGCAGCGAGAGCATAACTCCCCACACTCAGGTATGGGCTTCACACAGTGACTTCCTTCCAAAGAGAACAGTGTGGAGAAGAGGGGGAGGAGCATACTTTGTAGTGAAGAAACTTGTCAAAGTACTACCTCAGTCAGGTAATCAAGGTCAACATCAATAGTGAGGTCATGTCAGTAGTGTGTACCCTTTACAAGATGTAATGAAAATGGCACTTTACTTTGTAGTCTTTCCACAAAAAGTCATAACTTCAGTCCAGACATGACAAGGACAGCTGATAAATTTCATCTGAGGGGCATTTTATAAGGTACCTGCACAATACTCTTCAAACCGTCAAAGTTAACAAAGATAAGGATAATGTGAGAATATTTCACAGTCAAAATGAAACTGACAAAACATGATGGTTAAATATAATATCTTGTATGAGGTTCGATACCATAAAAAGGAGATTAGGTAAAAACTAAAAATATGATTTAGTGTGGAGTCTAGTCAATAATAATGTATCAATATTGGCTTATTAATTGTGACAATTGTACTATACTAATCTAAGATGTTAATAATAATGGAACTAAGTGTGGGATATGATGCTAACACTTTATCCTGTCTTTGCAATTTTTCTGTAAATCTAAAATTACACCTATAATTCTGACACCTATAATTCTAAAATTTAAGAAGTATATCTGTATCTACCTACACACACACATACACACATTGACATACCAAATGTGACATGAATGCACAGATAATGTTCCCTCTCCAAACAACCTCCTTATTGTGGGAATGAGGCCTGTTTATCCCTGAGTAAGGGGCTTCAATTCCCTGTAGCCAAATTATTCAAACAAGATGATTACATCCTGTTATGGAGTCCAGGGATCATCTCACTCTCTAGTGACTTCTCTCACAGCCCCTGCTTTTTCACTCTGCATTTGAGTGAAATACTGAAGTGAAACATCCATTTTAGTGACAAGCGTGTCTTCTACCGCAGGCTGTGACTTTACATAACTAATAAACTGCTGTAAATCTCATCTCTCCAGTACCAAGTGTTGTGTGTTTTGTTGTCCCCCATAATCCTAGAGTAGGAATGAATCTCTCCCTCCCCAACAAGGTGAAGAAGAGGTAATCAAAACACCAAATGAAGGTGTCAAAAACTTGAGAACCTAGACTCTACAATCATGTCTATCTTGTAACTGTTTTTAATTTTTCAATTTCCCAAGCTAGGTTTCTCCATTTGTCTCCTCTTTTTTCTATAATTTTGTTTCTAATTCTATACTTTGTTTCTTACATATAATTCTCTCTCTTCTTATAAAATTTGAAATCCTAAACACTTTATGGAAGCCAAGTAACAGCCCCACTATCACCACGTAATCATCCTGAGATATTCCTTATATCTTCTCTTCAAAGATATTCTTTTGATTAGCCTTTTTAAGCCTTATGGTTTATGGCTTATATGCATTTTTTAAGAACATGACAGTCTGTTAAGAAAATTATTCTTATGAATTACACAGTGAAATAAAAAACTTTTTAAAAGAAATTAAACCAGTTTTTAGTTCACGTTAATTGTCTGATTTAGTCAAGAATTAGATTTTTAAACTTTATTTTCTAATCTATTTATGCAAATCAACTAAAGATTTATAACTACTTTGGTTGTTCATGATTTAAATTCAGGTATATATTAAAAAAACTCAAATGCTTCATAAAATTTCATCTCAAAAATATTTATACTTTTAAAGAATAGGAATGACTTTGGAGTAAAACCTACAATTATATATGCCTGTATTGAAATCTAATGATATACAGCTATTGCTTTCGTATAATCAATCTTGTTATACACATCATATGTACTAATGCCCATACCTTTATTGATATTAAGTGACATAATCTCTGTGTACTCTGTGTTAATGGCTAGAGTTAACTGTTTCAATGAAGTAATTGAATAAAATAGTACAGACACAAATATGACAAAATACAGAAACAATGAAGAGATTAATAAATAGTTGTAGCATATAGAAAAAAAAACGGCCACCACTCGAAGGAGCATTAAGGAGGGCACGTGATGTGATAAGCACTGGGTGTTATATGCAACTAACGAATCATTGAATACTGCATCAAACACTACCCATGTACTATATGTTGGCTAATTGAATGTAAATGAGTAAGTAAGTAAATAAATAAATACTTTTTTTAGAAAGAATCCTAAAGTACATTGTTGTGGTTATCTTAGCAACTTTATATGATTTGCCTGTGCAACCAGCTGGTATTCATGGTTTTGTTTTTTGTTGTTGTTGCTGTTTTCTTTTGTTTTTGTAAAGGTAGTTTTTTGATAACTTTATCAGTTTAAATTTTGTCTACTGGGATAAGTTCTGGGATTTGTATCTTTCTGGAAAATCTATAGCATCCAGAATTTCAAATATATCTGCAAATAAGTGTTTAACCAGGAAGAAATGGTGTTGATGAAGATGCATTTAGGAATGACATGAATAATTAAGTGAATACTTACCTCACAGTCTCCAGTTACAAAGACATATTATCTATGAGACTGAAGATGATTGAGGTGATGAGAAGAGTAAAGCTTTGGAATGACTACTGACTTAAATAGAGAAATAAAATAGGTTTGCTAAATAGTAGTGGCTCTTCTGAGACTGGGTTAGAATATTCTCTTTGAAATGCCATTCACTTTCCCCTAAAACTATCCAAATCTTAGTTTCATTTTTGAGACCCATTTTCAGTCATTCTTTCAATATAAGATAATAAGGTATCATTTCTTCTCTTTCTCAATTTCCAATTTTTATCCAGTTAATTCAAATAACTCTCCAAGTGAGGAATTTTTAAGGACCTGTATTTTAATATATCAGAAGCTCCAGTAGATTAAATATCATATTTTTTTAAAATTTTTGACCCTACTAAGGCTGACAGTTCATTGATTTCTACATCCATTTCCCTTCCCCTAATAAAACTTCCCTCCTCACCTAGCTTTCACTCTGGATTCTTTCATTGCAATCATGCCTTTGAAATCATCCTCACCAACATCTACCTTTCTATCATGCTCAATTGGAAAAATTCTAACTCATTCCAAGTACAGTTCTCCATGGATAAATATGACTGGAACATATATATATATGTGTATGCACATACACATATACACATGTGTGCACGCACACAATACTATTACAACTACCTATCAGCTTAAATTCAGGATCAATAATACCAAGTGAAATTTTAGTCATGATAGGAAACCTACATTGGTCCTGAATTCCAGCCATTTTGACCTTTATTAGGATAATCTAGGTTGCACTGTGTAAATAAGCACCTCCTAAACTTCAGTGTAAGCATACAAACAAATAATGGCTTACTTCTCACTCACTAAATATGCAACAAAACTGGGAGGCTCTCCTACGCAGTTGTCCAAGTAACAGCTCAGTGTTCAACCTTCACACCGTCTTAGGATTCCTTGGTTGCAGGTGCAGAGAGAGAGAGAGTTCTCTGGGACAGCTATCTCAGCAATTGTTTGCTTGAGAAACAATTGGTTGCTGGAGTTAGATCTCCCAAAGAAATGACATACATTTGAATGATCAAGCTGAATCAAATAATGATGTCTAACCTCAAGACAGAAGTGAAATTGTTGTCAAATATAGGTGCTATGTTTCTCAAATAAAGATGTTCTCACCAAAGCAAAGAGATAAGTAAGATAAGTAATATGAGATGGTGGATATTTTATCAACTTGATGGGAGAATCATCCATATATATGTATAGATATAGATATATAAAATATATCCTACATATATAGAAATATAAAATCATATATATCATATTATACAATTTAAATATCTTATAATTCTATATGCTAATTGTATCTCAATAAAGTTGGAAAAGATACAGGATTCTCAGTTAAATTTGAATTTAAGACTCAAATAAAGGAATAATTTTTAATATATGTACCCCATGCAATATTTTAGAAATACTTAATCTGAAATACTATTCATTTTTAATCTGAATTTTGAATTTAAATGGTGTTCTGTATTTTATCTGCAACCGTATACCCAAAGACCCAGAGGGAAAACTAGAAAATATTGATGAGCAGCACTATGTATACCACCCAAACCTTTTCATATCAGAGCCCTTATAGAAAATTACAGTATCTGTATGCTCTTGGAGCCTTGATTGAGTCTGATGATGGCAATAAGTAACTGGCCCGGGGGTTTCAGGTGCCCAAAGTCCTGGTCTTGTAAACCTGAGGGTTTACTGAGATCGTTAGGAAAGTTCTGCCCTAAACTATTCCCTCTGCCAAACCTCCTAGAAGTTTCCATTGCATGGCTAAATTAGCAACTGGCTATCCATTCACCGGTTAATGGACATTTTTCTGATGCCTAAAATTTCATTGTTAAACAATGCCAGATAATGGACTTCAAAGTTGCTAACTTTAATAAAGTAAAGTAAAATAGTCAAATATCTTCTGTGCAACCATGTAGACAAGCGGAGTGCATAAAATCTCTGACCCTAGAATCTGAGTATCTATAATTTCTTTTTAAAGTCTCATACCATGCTGGTTACAACCACTGGGCTAAACAGATCTTAAAATATGTTGTTTTGTATACTCTTCAGTTCACCAACGTAGCTTGAAATGATACAGAAAATAACTTTTCGGAAACAGAAGTTGAAGGAAATTATCTTTTGAATTACCCATTTTTCTCTCTCCTTACCAGAGTTAATGCTTTAAGGGAGTACTGTTCTCAGTTTCAAGTGTCTGGTTATTTGCCAGGACTAGATAAGCAGTTTAGGTCTCTCCACTGACTGGAGTCTAACCTAGGAAAAGGAGTTAACTCCAGGGATTATTTTGTTGTTAGTTGTACTTCCAAAAAAATATAGCTTAGTATTGTGTATATAATACAGGTACTTTAATTGTCTGATAAAAGAATGGCTAAAATTGAATTATATCTAAATAAAATATACTCATCAATGTTTTTCTTAGAAAATGAATTCACTAGGACTTCTATCACTTGAGTAGCTGAGTAAAACAATAGTTTCCAAACAATTCTTTTAAAAAAAATTTTTTTTTAAGATTTTATTTATTTGTCAGAGAGAGAGCAGGAGCGAGCACAGGCAGAGTGGCAGGCAGAGGGAGAAGCAGGCTCCCTGCTGAGCAAGGAGCCTGATGTGGGACTTGATCCCAGGATGCTGGGATCATGACCTGAGCCTAAGGCAGCCACTTAACCAACTGAGCCACCCAGGCATCCCCCAAACAATTCTTTTACATCCAAATTTTGATGCTGAAATGGGGAAAAAAATCTTTAATATACAATTCAAACTCATCCATATTTCATGTGTCTAATATAGAATTTATAGTGGTTTAGCCCATAATGTTGCTCAATCTTTCTATCCAAATCTCAGCAATCCATTGTTTTGGTCATGTTACTAAAGACAGAAAAACAAATATTAAAAAAAAAACAACAAATCTATTTTAAATGCTTGCTTCTGTGATGACAGAATACACAAACATGCAACCAAGCAATACCTTTGAGTCAGTGAGGCTCACATTGTATTGTCACCAAAATGACAGTAACAACAACCTGCAACATAAGTGTTGCAAAACATTTAAATTATCTCACTTTTGGCATACTCATATTCATTTACAATTCAGTTTCACATGAATTTGTTGCCTGGAAACAAATATGTCTAAAGAAAATGAACTGGAATCTCATGGCACTGAGTATATTTGAGTATAAATCTGAGAAAGAATTATCAGAGAGTAGTTAGTCATGGTGAAACAAATAACATGAAAAAAATTATCATTCACAGTACTACTATTTAACTTAGATAAACCCTTTCTATACAAACATTTTTAGTGATTTATAAATCAATAGTAATTCTATCACTAATAATGAGTACTTTTAAACACACACACACACACACACACACACACACACACACACAGAAACTCCTTCCTGGATACCTTTTTAAAAACTTCTACGTAGAGCTATAAGGGAAAACATCATCAAGACAGTGTTTAAAATACATATATTCTTAAAAGTATATCAGGGGGCATCTGGGTGGCTCTTGGTTAAGCGTCTGCCTTTCTCAGGGCATGAACCCAGGGTCCTGGGATCAAGTCCCGCATCCAGCTCCCTGCTCCGTGGAGAGTTGCTTCTCCCTCTCCTCCCTACTCATGCTCTCTCTCACTATCTCTGTTGTTATCTCTGTCTCTCTCTCTCAAAGAAATAAAATCTTAAAAAAAGAGAGTATATCAGGAAGGCCATATAAAAAATAGAAAGTATAGATAAAGAAATACCTATGAAATAAACATGTATCTCAGCATCCCTTTTTCTTTCTATGTTATTAGGAAGCAAAATCTAACATCATTTTATTGCCCATAGTAATCATTATCCAATTTTACCCTCTTAGGGTTTATAAGACGAAGAAATGGAATTAAAGCAAATTATCTGCTTGGCTCTGAAGTCCATGCTCCTTCCCATCCACCAAAACTATCAGTAAAGTGTACTGTATTTATATTATTAGACTTATTATGTGAAAGGCATGCATGTGTGCACATGTATGTTTGTGTGTGCATGAACATTTGTTTTCAAGACTCATGCATTTAAGTTAAGAGAATTAAGATTCAGTTTGTACCTTACTGTCATTTTACATGTAGATCCATTCTCCAGAACTAAATAAATTCATACTGTTTTTAGATAAAGTTTTTGTTAAAGACTTTAAAAATATTTTCTCCCAAGACCTCTAAAAAAATTAAATTTCACTAAAAACTAAGAGATACAGTTGTTGAATGGAATCAGTCAATGATGATATCACCATGGATACATTAAGTAGCGCAAGGCTCTGGGACTCTATTAAACACTTCAGTTGCTTTAGGTGGGTATTGGAAACTTACTGGTGACTAGAGAATCATTAACATTTTAACACTTAGAATATTATTTGGAAATAACTTGATTAGCAGAGTAAAGCTGTATTTTTAAACCAAAATTGTCTTCTACTTCATCTGGATTTAGAAACCCAGGGTCACTTTTCAGTTATTACTAGATACACATATTTATACCTTTCTAGCCATTGTCTTAAGGATTGGAGAAATTCAAGAATCTAGGAAATTCAGTATCTACATGGACATAAGTGGGATTGGGAAGCAAAATAAGCTTTACCGGAAGGTTTCAAATGGCCCTTCATTTATCACCCTTTCACCAGTTGTGGTGTAAATGTGTCCTCAATATCCCACAAAAATAGAACCAGAGAACCAGAGAACTGATCCATGGTCAGTGTGGTGAGAATTGTCCTAAATGTAAGTGGTATCTGTCCTTTTTCTGCTAATGTGACCTTTCCCCAACATAAATGCAAACATTCATAGGTACACCCTTCTAGGCTTTGTGGGTACATATAGTTCTGCTTATCTAGAGGGTCAATAATCCCAATTATTCTTTTGAGTAGAGTCATTGGCATTAATAGGAATATGGCCCAATGCAGTTTAATTTACATGTTTCCTTTTTAATTTAGTTGTATATTTACGGAAATATCCACTTCAAATAAACTAGTTCTATCAAGGATCTCAACAGAGTCCTTTGCAATAATAAATCTATTTGATGCATACTTAGGTGGTGCCACACATATAATCAATTAGATTATCAAGATTATAAGAGCATGGTTAACTTTATATTCAATTGAATATTGAATGTATTTTTTAAAGATTTCAAAATGATATAACATGAAAGATGTAAGAAGATAGAATAGGCTTAATTCCTGTTCTTATATTTGTTTTCACCAAACTGAAAATATTGTGTATTTATTAATGTACATGTTTTATAGAATGAATTCAAATGTATGCTATAAAATATTCTGCAATTCTAATTAAAATTGCTAACTTTCACTGAGCATTTATTTTGTGCCAGGCAGAAAACAGGAAGGACAAAGAAAAATACTATCAATCCTAAAAACTGACACTTACAGAAGAATAATTTGTTGGTCTTACTGCTAGTAAATGTTTTTGAAGCACAGATTTCAATCAAAAGCCCCCACCTCCCGACCTTTTTTAAAAAAGGTTTTCTTTCTTTATTTGAGAGAGGGAGGGAGCGTGCAAGTGGGTGGAGGAGCAGAGGGAGACTGACAAGCAGACTCTGTGCTGAGCATGAAACCATTACCCCACCACCCCAGAATCCCATGACCTGTAGATCATGACCAGAGCCTAAATCAAGAGTCAGAGGTTTAACCAACTCAGATGGCTCCAGTCAAAAGTTCTTTAACTTCAGGTGCCCCCAATCAAATGTTCTTTTACTTCAAAGTCTAATGTATCAACAATATATAATTTTTCAAAATGTCGTTGAAACTTATAATTTGGATATCAAGGAATATTTAAGAAAATGAATCTCAGAAAAAATTATAGGCACTATTGGTATATTTCCCACTGTAATAATAAGAAAATCAGCAGAGATATACTATTAAAGCAAAATATTTCATTTCCTTAAACCCAGAAATATGCTTATTCTTTTGATTATATAATTCTAAATTTGAATCACTATATCATCTAATTTGTATCTTGGCTAAGAACATAAATGATTAATCAAATTAAAAAAGTATCTATAAGCAAAACTCATTGTTATGACCTCTGCCTGCTAATCAGAATTATTTTTAACTTCATATTTATGAAAAATTTTTAAAGAAAATCTCAGGTAATTTATTAAATAACTTCATCAATTCTTTTTGTGTATTTTAAAAGGGACCCATTAGATCCTTTCTTCCCCAAATAAAATGTATATATTTTTAACTTCCAGGACTAATTGTGAAAAACATTCCACATTGTGAGATCCAATTGATTTGATTCAATTGAATACTATTTTAAAGTGATATTTAAAAAAAAAAATCCCTGGACACTCAATTATCCCTTTGCTCCCATCTTGTAAATACTCATTTATTTTATCCCCAAACTTATGCTATATCATCATCCTCCATATAGTCCCATATTCTATTAACTTCACTTTCACTCTCAATGATTTGTAGGAATCATGAAAATAAATCACTTTGAGATCTATCACTTATATTCATTTGCCCAATGTCAAATAAGTAAGTAGTGATAGAATCTAAGCACCTTCTAGTCACTGTTTAGTCAATTCATAAATATGAATATATGGATATGTAGGTGTGCTCTTGTGTATCTATCTCATAATCTAGAATTTCATAACATTATGGGAGGTTATAGAGGTCCTCCTTGGGCACCTCGGTGGCTCAGTCATTAAGCATTTGCCTTCAGCTCATATCACAATCCCAGACTCCCGAAATTGAGTTCCATATAGGGCTCCCTGCTCAACAGGGAGTCTACTTCTCCTTCTGCCTTTCACCCTGCTTGTGCTCTCTCTTGCTCACTCTCTCTCTCAAATAAATAAATAAAATCTTTTTTTTTTTAAAGATTTTATTTATTTATTTGACAGACAGAGATCACAAGCAGGCAGAGAGGCAGGCAGAGAGAGAGAGGAGGAAGCAGGCCCCATGCAGCGCAAAGAGCCCGATGTGGGGCTCGATCCCAGGACCCTGGGATCATGACCTGAGCCGAAAGCAGAGGCTTTAACCCACTGAGCCACCCAGGTGCCCCTAAATAAATAAAATCTTAAGAAAAAAAAGAGTCCTACTCCTGTTTATCTATTTAACATTATTCATAGTGATGATGTGAAATGGAGATGTTTGGTATTTACAAGTCTCCCTTTGCTCTATGATGCAAAATGCTCTATGATGTTTTTTAACTTCTATATAAAGGAACTAATTAGCTTAAGTTGCCATAAGAAAGACTGGGTGACTTAAACAAAAATCTATTTCTTACAGTTCTGGAAGATGGAAGTCTGAGATCAGAGTGACAGCATGGTTGAGTTCTGGTGAGAGCTTTCTACCTCTGCAGAAAGCTGCTTTCTACTTTCTACCTATGTTAGAGGGAGAGGGAGAGGGAAGCCTGGAAGGGGAGGGAGAGGAAGAAGAAGGTGAAGGAGAAGAAGGAGAGGGAGAGAAAGAAGTATTCTGGTGTCTCTTCTTTTGAAGGCTCTAATTTCATCAGGAGGGCCTCACCCTCATGAGTTTATCTAAATCTAATTACTGCCCAAAGGTCCCACCTCCATACACTGGAGCTTCAACAAATGAATGTGTGGGGACACAACTCAGTCCAGAGGATCCCTCTATTAAATGCAACTTTACTCAATGTCTCTCTGCTTTGCTTGCACTCACATCTAATCTTATGAACCAAATGGCAAGTCACAACTCAATTTCATGCTCATTCATTAACCATCTGTTTGATTCAATCATTCCTTAAGAACTTGTGTAATTCTACCCATCAGTGAAAAATAAGGACTCTCATCTCATAGGAAGAATCTATCCCAGAACCCCAAACCACATTTGTACCTTTGGTTTCACTTTAAACAATCTTGGGCTGGAGAAACACACTCATATGTATATGTACGTGAATAATTGTTTTGTTTTGTTAATTATAAAATGAAATATTGACAGTTCAGTCTCAAGAGAATAGTATTGCAAATCCTACCCTAATTCTGTGACTGACTTCAAAAGCATTACCTTTGGGACATCTTGATTGTAGAACGCTCTACTAGTATTTTGCCTTTCCTATGTGAATAACTGTGGTGGAACTTTTTATGACCACTGGTTACCTGAATTTTCCCCTCCCTTTCCACTCTTCATTTACAGTTCCCCATCATTAGATAAGAACTTTCAGAATCATGCTCCTTAGTTTCTCAAATTAACCAATCCTTGCCACTCTTCTTTTCTGATAAATGTTTTTATCTTGAAGCATACACAGTTTGCCTTGACTCTGCATCCTGTCCTTCCCCAACTGAGTGCATAAATTTGTCAGCTTTTCATGATTTCTCTATGTTACACATCCAAGGGTCTTCCAAGAAATTACTTTAGGCAGCTTTCCAAGTGAGAATAGAAATTGGAAATATATGATTCACCAGGGTCAAACAAATATTATAGCCATTTTTTATAATAGGTAGCTAACTGTGATGAAACAAAAAAAAACATGCACATATAAATGTATGTGCTGGATTAAATTTATTTTAGAGTTTTAAAATTTAAATAGCTCTAGATATGCAGACTTGTTCTTTTTACTGATTTTTCTAAAATATATTTTTATTGAGCTAATCCTTAAGTGAATTATTTTATTCACTCAATCATCCATTAAACTTTTTTTTTAACTAGTAAGTGACTATATATTCCAAGTCTGATACTGTGTTGAGGGAAAATGCTGTACATATGTATTTCTTGTCTTTAAGCAGGTGTTAGTCTTGCACAGGAGACAGAAAAATAAACAGTAGAGTGTAAGGCAGTGCATTATCAATTACACTGTTTGAAGTATGAATGGAATGACTTGGGAAAACACAGAGGATGGAAGATAATTTCCTTTTCAACTTGAAAAATAAAAAGGAAAATGTCTTTAGCTTTTAGACTCAAAGTCTAGAAGAAATTTTAGAAAAGGGGAAAGGGATTGATAAACCTGACTCCATTTAAAAAGCTGTGTATCACAGATTAAGAGCTAAACTTCTTAACATGTAAAGAACTTCATAAAATTGGGAAGAAATAAGTAAAATAACCTGTTAGAATAATGGTCAAAATTATATGATGAATAGAACAATATGTTCATGCATGAGGCAATGAAAATGGTTCTTAAACATATAAAGCCAATCATACTGGACTAACATCCCCGCTTATCACAGTGGCCAAAAATCCCAATGTTCAATAATATTTCAGTCAAAGTTCTCTAGAGAAACAGAACTAGTAGAAGATTTTATGTGTATATATACATGGATATAGAGATGGCAACAGAGTGGGTTTTTTCCTTTTTTCCTTTTTTTTCAGTTTCAGGTGTACAATTTAATGATTGTCCACTTCCATACACCACCCAGTTCTCATCACAAATGTGTTCCTTTAACCCCTTCACCTATATAACCCAACCTCCCACCCCCCACACACCCCAGTAATCATTAGTTTGCTCTCTATAATTAAGAATCTGTTTCTTGGTTTATCTCCCTTGCTCGCTCTCCCCCACCCATGTTCATTTATTTTTTTAAATTCCACATATGAGTGAAATGATATGTTATTTGTCTTTCTTTGATGACTTATTTCACTTAGCATGATACTGTCTAGCTGAGATGGAGATTTTATTATGAGGGATTAGATCACAAATTTATGGAGACTGAGAAGTCATCCCACAATCTGCCATCTGTAGGCTAGAGATCCAGGGAAGCCAGTGGTGTAATTTGGTCTAAGTCAGAAGGCCTGAAAACCAGATGAGCTGATGGTTTAAATTCCATTCCAAGAGCTGAAGAAAATGAGAGGTCCCAACTCAAATGAGTGTCAGGGAGGAAGCAAAAAGGAGCAAATTCTTCCTTTTCTGGATATTTGTTCTCCTTAGGTCCTCAATAGATTCAATGGTATCCACACACATTGGGGAGGACACTCTACTGAGTCCACAAATTCAAATGCTAGTCTCACTCAGAAACACCTTCACAGACACCACCTAGAAATAATACTTAATCTGGGTAACTTGTGGCCACTCAGGCTGATATATAAAATCAATCATCAAAAACATCGTCATCTAATTGGGAAGTTATGAGAGATGAAAATTTCTGATATACTGTTAATGGGAATGCTAAATTAATGCCTTTTGAGGAAAATTTAAAATATCTAGAAAATTATATATTGATGTATTATTTAACCTTTGAAAATCCCACCACTGAGAATCTGTCAGAAAATACAGTGGCAAATTTGAAAAAAGAATTATGACCAAGATTATTCATTATAGTATTTACAGAAATTTCACAAGCTTAAAACCAACCCACACTCATTGGTAGAAGCCTGAATGAATAACTATAATAGTACATCTACTGAATGGGATTACCATAAAATGAAAAATTCTTTGTATTCTGTCATGAAATAATTTTCAGGACTTACTTTTAAATTAATAAAGAGTAGGGTAAAGATGAAGATATGCATAGTATTCTACCATTTGCAAATGCCTTTACTTTTTTAAACAAAAGGTAGAACATTTATATACACACATATATATAAGTGTATATATATGTGTGTTTGCTTTCATTTGTGACAGGAAACACTGACAGTGGGGGGAAAATGCTGGGATACAGAACAGGAAAATGCTGGGATACAGAAAATGCTGGGATATGATACAGATGAAAGTGAGAGTTATCCAAAAGTATCTTATTATAGATGTAGATTTGAATACATAGTATGAAAACATATAGTCAAAAAGCAAAATTAAATAAAAAAGCAGTGGCTAACATTTGAAAACAAACAAAAACATGTATTTTTGTGTCAGTTTGGTGATGTAAGCAATTTGGAAATTATTATTTCAAGTAATTTTAAAGTACAGTATTTTGTATACTCACTAGTATTTAGAAGATACATTTCAGAAAGAAAAAAAACTGAGAGGAAATCTTAAACTTGATGCAGTAGTCTAAATGTTAATTAGTGTTGGTATTATGTTAAAATGAACTTCAGTGTCCATGCATATTTGAGTGATTCAGCATATGGAAATTTTCACACTGTAAACTTAGTTAAAATATGTGATACTTAAATATTAAATAAGTTTAACATATACTTCATTTGGTGGCTTTTACTTCTAGTATTTCCCTATTTTTTATACTATTAGAGTAAATACTGTAAAATATATTTCTATTTCTTTATATTCAGGTATGAAGAATAACTGTTATTTTAAATATTAAAAGACTGATAAATTTAAAACTTTATTTAGACACACGAAGTATACAACAAATAAAGCTGTGTATACCTTGCTTTGCAGATAAAAATGAAAGGACTTCACATGAACACGTTTACATAATTTGAGTGCATATCTTTATTAATGTAACTTAGAAACTTAAAGCATATTTTCAAAATGTAAGAAACTTTGAATTTTCATCACCTGTCAATGTGTATGTGTATAAACTAGTTTATAATTATATCATGTGAGATGATGCAGTGTGTGTGTGTCTGTGCATATATGTCCTTATAAAAAGAGTCATTTTATTTTAATCTCTGAATGTTAATTTTGATTTTTCCAAATTAAATTGTTTGGCAGTTTGCTCTTGTTAAATGTGAATTTTTTTTTTTTCTTTGCTCTAATGTCCTGGCTCTCTTCTGTGGTGATGTCATTCTCTCTCCATTGACAGACACTTCCCCAAGGAATCTTGGGGGAAAGGTGAATGCTTTTAGTGATATATAATATTGTAAAATTCGACAACTTGTACTATTGCTTATGTCTGACATAGTCTGAAAAATGGTATGGAAAAGTTGGATATCACCAAGGATATGCCTTTTCTGATACTTTCTCTTTCAAAATGTGATTGCTTTTTCTTTATAATTTTCTTTAAATCAATTGTATAAAGCAATCAGACATAATTATTTAGAGTTGGTCATATGTGTAACTGCTATTTTGAATCTAATAAATTGTTAGTTATACTAACATTCCAAGTATTTTTGATAAAGCCCTGCTGTTGATAAAATATGAACATTTAAACATCTTAAAATTTCCATTAAAATTAAAATTACCATTAAAAATTACCATAAAAAATGCTTATATTTCAAAAATTCATTGAAAGTATATATTTCACAAAATTCAGAAATCCCCTGACCTACTCTCTGATTCTGTTCCAAAGAGGCACTTGCTGATACTGTTTTAGACATGTCTTCTGGTTATCTGCAATATATAGTATGTATAGTCTATCATTACTAGATAACTCCATTTTAGAATTTACCAATATATTTCTATTAATTAGATAGGGAGAGGCACCTGGGTGGCTCAGTGGGTTAGAGCCTCTGCCTTTGGTTCTGGTCATGATCCCAAGGTCCTGGGATGGAGCCCCACATTGGGTTCTCTGCTAAGCAGGGAGACTGACCCCCCCACCGCCTGCCTCTCTGCCTACTTGTGATCTCTGTCTGTCGTATAAATAAACAAAATCTTAAAAAAAAAAAAGATAGGGATGTAGCCACCTTAAATTCCTGCTTTCTTACTCCCATTGAAAACATCTTAAGTATCTATCTTTCATCTATCTATCATCTATCACATTAAAGATGTGTGTTCTAAAATGAGATTACATTTTAACATGATTATCCATTCATTTTGGAAATATTTTTAAGTTGTATTTATTTTACATATGTTATACTAAACATAAAATACAATGAAATTATTTCATATAATTTTCAAAGAATTTTGAGACCTAGTTTCTTTTTTTAAATAATCATTTAGCTTAACTACAAAATTCCTCTTTAAAGCAACTGGACACATGAAATTCCTTTAAGAACTTTTGTAAGGGAAAAGCTGCAGGCAAAATGATTTTACTGACAAAAGCTCTGACAGAGCATTGACTCATACATAGATTTACAATCTTCTCACTCAGTCACTGTAACTTGCAAAGAGAGATTGCTACTCCCTTAATTTTTTCTTGTACATTCTTAAATTGCAGTTTAAATTTATCTTTGTAAATTTTAGAAATTTTATTTTAGCTTTGCATAATTCATTACTGACAAAAATACATTTAGCATACTTAGTATGCTCCTGACAAGGAGAAAGGTTTGAAGTTTTCAAGGCAGTCAACTTGAATATAACTTAAGTCAAGATACTTTTCATTAAGGCATTATTTACATATTTCATCGAACATATGATCAATATCTTTCATCGTGGGCAGACACCGACATTGATGGAAGTGAGTTAAACTGAGTAAGATTGATGACTCAAAGACAACATTGAAAATGCAGGTGGATAATAAAATATAAAAACATACAAAAAATTGTGGGAAGTTGCACAACTAATGTTTACATGGAAATTCGTAGCTTTGAATGTTTGTATTAGAAATGAAGATAAATATAAAATAATATTTTAAGATTAATTAATTATCTATTTGAGAGAGAGAGAGCATGAGCAAGAGGGGCAGAGGGAGAGGGACAGAGAATCTCAAGCAAACTCCACGTTGAGTACAGAGCCCAAGCTGGGGCTCCATCTCATGACTCTGAGATCACCACCTGAGCCGAAACCAAGCTGGAGGTTCAACCAATTGTGCCACTCAGCTGTTCCTAAAAATCATTTTTCTAAGGTTAAACATTAAGAAGCTACTAGGAATTCCTTAGGAAGCTTTCTTGGAAAGCCCAAATACATCTCTCACTGTAGCTCATTAAGGCAGGGTAAAAAGTCACGTAGCCACACCTAACTGCAAGGAAGGCTAGTGAATAATACTTTTAGCCCAAAGCATGTCTACCTTAACTACAGTTTAGATCTCTTGTGAAAAGGAAAGAAGAGAATGAATCTTGGTTAGCAATTTGCAATCTCTTCACGTACATAAATACAGAGATTACACCTAAGGGTTTCTCTTAGAGTATCCCATTAAGTTACCCTTTCAACGGACATTGCATTTTTCTAAACAAATAATATTAAAAAAAAAGTCTGACATACAATATTCTTTGAGGAATGATTTAGGCCAGTCCACAGCCTGAATACTATGTGAAAAAAAGTAGAATAGGATAAATCTATTTTGCCTTGCTTAAAATTCACTAATTTAAATTATCCACAAACATATGGAATACCCACCATATGATAAACATTAGTTACATATTGAGAATACAGAGATAGACAGACAAGGTCCCTACTAATAAGGAACTTATATTCTGAAGAAAAGGCATAAACTAAAAATAAAATAGGTAAAATAAATCTACTATAAGTACCAGGAAGAAAATAAACCAGGGCGGGGTGGGGAGAGTAGTAGGAGGGGCTACTTTATGATGGATGTTAAAGACAATCTTTCTGAGGAGCTGGCATTTGAGCTGAGAATGGAATTTGTTAATGACAGTAATTATATGTCTCCAAATTATTCTTTATAAAAAGCTAATGGAGTCATTTATCTTATACACTGTGTACTAGCTCCCTAGATATAGGTACAATTTTTAGCTGTTTTACAACTTAAATTCATCAGAAGTATCAAGAATGATATATAAATTATTTAAAGCACTCAACATCACTGTGTCTGCTTTAGCATCTTAAAAAGGACTAATTACACCCATCCCAGGAAAAACAGACAAGTTTGGTCAACTAATACTAGACAAGGGAGCTACAAATATTCAGTGGATAAAAGATAGTCTCTTCAATAAATGGTGCTTAAAAAAACTGAATATTCACATGTAAATAAAAAATAAACAAGCTTCAAACTAAAATCTTCTGCACAGCAAAACAATCAACAAAATGAAAAGGCAATATACTGAATCGGAGGAAATATTTGTAAATCATATATCTGATATAAGGTTAATATCCAAAAATATAAGGAACTCATAAAACTAAATAGCAAAAGAAAAAGAAGAAGGAAAAACAAAAACAAAACTCCAAAATAATCCAATTTAAAAATGGGCAAAGGACCTGAATAACATTTTTCCAAAGATAATATTCATTTGGACAACAGGTACATGAAGAGTTGTACAATATTGCCAGTTAGAAAATCAAAACCAATGAGATACCACCTCACATGGAAGAGATATTGTCAAAAGATAAGAGATAACAAATTCTGTTGAGGATATGGAGAAAAGGAAACTCATGGTCTGACTGTAAACTGGTAGTCACAATGGACAACAGTATCGAGGTTCTTCAAAGTATTAAAAATAAAACTACTAGGGTGGCTGTGTGGTTCAGTCTGTTAAGCATTTGCCTTCAGCACAGGTCCTGGGATCGAGACCCACATTGGGCTCCCTGCTTGGCAGGAAGCCTGCTTCTCCCTCTTCTACTCCCCCTGCTTATGTTCCCTGTCTCTCTGTGTCTCTCTCTGTCAAATAAATAAATAAATAAATAAATCTTCAAATAAATAAATAAATAAAATCACAATGTGATCCAGCAAACCCACTTCTAGGTTTATAACCAAAGGAAAAGAGGACCTCAAAGAGATGTCTGCACCCTAATGTTCACTGCAGCATTATTTACAATAGACAATATATGGAAAGAACTTCAGTGTTCATCAACAGATAAATGGATAAAGAAAATGTGGTGTGCAGTGGAATACTATTTAGCCAAGAAAAAGAAGAAAACTGTGCCATTTTGTGACAACATGAACAGTCCTGGAGGGAATTATATTAACTGAAATAAGTCAGATAAACATTGTACAATCTCACTTATATGTGGAATCTAAACAAATTCTTAGAAAAATAGATCAGATTTGTGGTTACAGAGCTAAGGGGTTGAAGGTTGAGCAAATTGGATATAGGGGTTCAAAAGTTACTTCTAGTTATCAGATAAATAACTGCTGGGGATGTAATGTACAACATGATGACTACAGTTAACATTTTTCAATGATATATTTAAAAGTCACTAAGGGTGGGGCACCTGGGTGGCTCAGTGGCTTAAAGCCTCTGCCTTCAGCTCAGGTCATGATCTCAGGGTCCTGAGATCGAGCCCCACATCAGGGTCTCTGCTCAGTGGGGAGCCTGCTTCCCTCCCCCCC